>JAEIFN010000165.1:0-41718 GCA_018903675.1 Zaprionus capensis | reverse complement strand
AATATTTTAATAATTTTTAAATTTTGTAAAATTTTGAAATTTGTAATTTTTAAAATTTGAAAATTTTCAAAATTAACAATTTTCAAAATTTTCAAAATTTTAAAATTTTTCAAATTTATTCAAAATTTTGAAAATTTTTCAAAATTTTCAAAATTTTCAAAATTTTCAAAATTTTAAAATAAAATTTCAAAATTTTCAAAATTTTCAAAATTTTCAAAATTTTCAAAATTTTCAAAATTTTCAAAATTTTCAAAATTTTCAAAATTTCAAATTTTTCAAAATTTTCAAAATTTTGAAAAATTTTCAAAAATTTTTCAAAATTTTCAAATTTTTAAAAATTTCAAATTTTCAAAATTTTTCAAATTTTTCAAAATTTTCAAAATTTTCAAAATTTTGAAAATTTTAAAATTTTTGAAAATTTTGAAAATTTTGAAAATTTTGAAAATTTTGAAAATTTTGAAAATTTTGAAAATTTTGAAAATTTTGAAAATTTTGAAAATTTTGAAAATTTTGAAAATTTTTGAAAATTTTGAAAATTTTGAAAATTTTGAAAATTTTGAAAATTTTGAAAATTTTGAAAATTTTGAAAATTTTTGAAAAATTTTGAAAATTTTGAAAATTTTGAAAATTTTGAAAATTTTGAAAATTTTGAAAATTTTGAAAATTTTGAAAAATTTTGAAAATTTTGAAAATTTTGAAAATTTTGAAAAATTTTGAAAAATTTTGAAAATTTTGAAAATTTTGAAAATTTTTGAAAATTTTGAAAATTTTGAAAATTTTGAAAATTTTGAAAATTTTGAAAATTTTGAAAATTTTCAAAAATTTTGAAAATTTTGAAAATTTTGCAAAATTTTGAAAATTTTGAAAATTTTGAAAATTTTGAAAATTTTGAAAATTTTGAAAATTTTTAAAATTTTTGAAAATTTTCAAAATTTTGAAAATTTTGAAAATTTTCAAAATTTTGAAAATTTTGAAAATTTTGAAAATTTTGAAAATTTTCAAAATTTTGAAAATTTTTCAAAATTTTGAAAATTTTGAAAATTTTGAAAATTTTCAAAATTTTTGAAAATTTGAAAATTTTGAAAATTTTGAAAATTTTTCAAAATTTTCGAAAATTTTGAAAATTTTGAAAATTTTGAAAATTTTGAAAATTTTGAAAATTTTGAAAATTTTGAAAATTTTGAAAATTTACAAATTTTGAAAAATTTTTAAAAATTTTTAAAAATTTTGAAAATTTTGAAAAATTTTGAAAATTTTGAAAATTTTGAAAATTTTGAAAATTTTGAAAATTTTGAAAATTTTGAAAATTTTGAAAATTTTGAAAATTTTGAAAATTTTGAAAATTTTGAAAATTTTGAAAATTTTGAAAATTTTGAAAATTTTGAAAATTTTGAAAATTTTGAAAATTTTGAAAATTTTGAAAATTTTGAAAATTTTGAAAATTTTGAAAATTTTGAAAATTTTGAAAATTTTGAAAATTTTGAAAATTTTGAAAATTTTGAAAATTTTGAAAATTTTGAAAATTTTGAAAATTTTGAAAATTTTGAAAATTTTGAAAATTTTGAAAATTTTGAAAATTTTGAAAATTTTGAAAAATTTTGAAAAATTTTGAAAATTTTGAAAATTTTGAAAATTTTGAAAATTTTGAAAATTTTGAAAATTTTGAAAATTTTGAAAATTTTGAAAATTTTGAAAATTTTGAAAATTTTGAAAATTTTGAAAATTTTGAAAATTTTTGAAAATTTTGAAAATTTTGAAAATTTTGAAAATTTTGAAAATTTTGAAAATTTTGAAAATTTTGAAAATTTTGAAAATTTTGAAAATTTTGAAAAATTTTGAAAATTTTGAAAATTTTGAAAATTTTGAAAATTTTGAAAATTTTGAAAATTTTGAAAAATTTTGAAAATTTTGAAAATTTTGAAAATTTTGAAAATTTTGAAAATTTTGAAAATTTTGAAAATTTTGAAAAATTTTGAAAAATTTTGAAAATTTTGAAAATTTTCAAAATTTTGAAAATTTTGAAAATTTTGAAAATTTTGAAAATTTTGAAAATTTTGAAAAATTTTGAAAATTTTGAAAAATTTTGAAAATTTTGAAAATTTTGAAAATTTTGAAAATTTTTAAAAATTTGCAAAATTTTGAAATTTTTAAAATTTTCGAAAAATTTTGAAAATTTTGAAAATTTTGAAAATTTTGAAAATTTTGAAAATTTTGAAAATTTTGAAAATTTTGAAAAATTTTCAAAATTTTGAAAATTTTCAAAATTTTGAAAATTTTTCAAAAATTTTGAAAATTTTGAAAATTTTGAAAATTTTGAAAATTTTGAAAATTTTAAAAATTTTGAAAATTTTGAAAAATTTTTGAAAATTTTCGAAAATTTTGAAAATTTTGAAAATTTTGAAAATTTTGAAAATTTTGAAAATTTTGAAAAATTTTGAAAATTTTGAAAATTTTGAAAAATTTTGAAAATTTTGAAAATTTTGAAAATTTTGAAAATTTTGAAAATTTTGAAAATTTTGAAAATTTTTGAAAAATTTTGAAAATTTTGAAAATTTTGAAAATTTTGAAAATTTTGAAAATTTTGAAAATTTTGAAAATTTTGAAAATTTTGAAAATTTTGAAAATTTTGAAAATTTTGAAAATTTTTCAAAATTTTCAAAATTTTCAAAATTTTGAAAATTTTGAAAATTTTGAAAAATTTTGAAAATTTTGAAAATTTTCAAAATTTTTGAAAATTTTCAAAATTTTGAAAATTTTGAAAATTTTTCAAAATTTTCAAAAATTTTGAAAATTTTGAAAATTTTGAAAATTTTGAAAATTTTGAAAATTTTGAAAATTTTGAAAATTTTTCAAAATTTTGAAAATTTTGAAAAATTTTGAAAATTTTGAAAATTTTGAAAATTTTGAAAATTTTGAAAATTTTGAAAATTTTTCAAAATTTTGAAAATTTTGAAAATTTTGAAAATTTTTCAAAATTTTTCAAAATTTTGAAAATTTTTCAAAATTTTTCAAAATTTTTCAAAAATTTTTCAAAAATTTTGAAAATTTTCAAAATTTTGAAAATTTTGAAAATTTTCAAAATTTTGAAAATTTTGAAAATTTTGAAAATTTTGAAAATTTTGAAAATTTTCAAAATTTTGAAAATTTTGAAAATTTTTCAAAATTTTGAAAATTTTGAAAATTTTGAAAATTTTGAAAATTTTGAAAATTTTGAAAATTTTGAAAATTTTCAAAATTTTGAAAATTTTGAAAATTTTGAAAAATTTTGAAAAATTTTGAAAAATTTTGAAAATTTTGCAAAATTTTGAAAATTTTTCAAAATTTTGAAAATTTTCAGAAAATTTTGAAAATTTTTAAAAATTTTTAAAAATTTTGAAAATTTTCAAAATTTTGAAAATTTTTGAAAATTTTGAAAAATTTTTGAAAATTTTGAAAAATTTTGAAAAATTTTTGAAAAATTTTGAAAATTTTGAAAATTTTGAAAATTTTGAAAATTTTTCAAAATTTTGAAAATTTTCAAAATTTTGAAAATTTTGAAAATTTTGAAAATTTTCAAAATTTTGAAAATTTTGAAAATTTTCAAAATTTTGAAAATTTTCAAAATTTTTGAAAATTTTGAAAATTTTCAAAATTTTTGAAAATTTTGAAAATTTTGAAAATTTTGAAAATTTTCAAAAATTTTTGAAAATTTTGAAAATTTTCAAAATTTTCAAAATTTTCAAAATTTTCAAAATTTTCAAAATTTTGAAAATTTTCAAAATTTTCAAAATTTTCAAAATTTTCAAAATTTTCAAAATTTTCAAAATTTTCAAAATTTTCAAAATTTTCAAAATTTTCAAAATTTTCAAAATTTTCAAAATTTTTCAAAATTTTTCAAAATTTTCAAAATTTTTCAAAATTTTCAAAATTTTCAAAATTTTTCAAAATTTTCAAAATTTTCAAAATTTTGAAAAATTTTCAAAATTTTCAAAATTTTCAAAATTTTTCAAAATTTTCAAAATTTTCAAAATTTTCAAAATTTTCAAAAATTTTGAAAATTTTCAAAAATTTTCAAAATTTTTCAAAATTTTTCAAAATTTTCAAAATTTTCAAAATTTTCAAAATTTTCAAAATTTTCAAAATTTTCAAAATTTTCAAAATTTTCAAAATTTTCAAAAATTTTGAAAATTTTCAAAATTTTCAAAATTTTCAAAATTTTCAAAATTTTCAAAATTTTCAAAATTTTCAAAATTTTCAAAATTTTCAAAATTTTGAAAATTTTCAAAAATTTTGAAAATTTTGAAAAATTTTCAAAATTTTGAAAATTTTCAAAATTTTGAAAATTTTGAAAATTTTCAAAATTTTCAAAATTTTGAAAATTTTCAAAATTTTGAAAATTTTGAAAATTTTTAAAATTTTGAAAATTTTCAAAATTTTCAAAATTTTTGAAAATTTTCAAAATTTTGAAAATTTTTGAAAATTTTCAAAATTTTGAAAATTTTTCAAAATTTTCAAAAATTTTGAAAATTTTCAAAATTTTCAAAATTTTCAAAATTTTGAAAATTTTGAAAATTTTCAAAATTTTCAAAATTTTCAAAATTTTCAAAATTTTTCAAAATTTTCAAAATTTTGAAAATTTTCAAAATTTTCAAAATTTTCAAAATTTTTCAAAATTTTCAAAATTTTTCAAAATTTTCAAAATTTTCAAAATTTTCAAAATTTTGAAAAATTTTGAAAATTTTCAAAATTTTCAAAATTTTCAAAATTTTCAAAATTTTCAAAATTTTTCAAAATTTTCAAAATTTTCAAAATTTTGAAAATTTTCAAAATTTTCAAAATTTTGAAAATTTTGAAAATTTTGAAAATTTTGAAAATTTTGAAAATTTTGAAAATTTTGAAAATTTTGAAAAATTTTGAAAATTTTGAAAATTTTGAAAATTTTGAAAATTTTGAAAATTTTCAAAATTTTGAAAATTTTGAAAATTTTGAAAATTTTGAAAATTTTGAAAATTTTGAAAATTTTGAAAATTTTGAAAATTTTGAAAATTTTGAAAATTTTGAAAATTTTGAAAATTTTGAAAATTTTTGAAAATTTTCAAAATTTTGAAAATTTTCAAAAATTTTGAAAATTTTGAAAAATTTTGAAAAATTTTGAAAATTTTGAAAATTTTGAAAATTTTGAAAATTTTGAAAATTTTGAAAATTTTGAAAATTTTGAAAATTTTGAAAATTTTGAAAATTTTGAAAATTTTGAAAATTTTGAAAATTTTGAAAATTTTGAAAATTTTGAAAATTTTGAAAATTTTGAAAATTTTGAAAATTTTGAAAAATTTTTGAAAATTTTTCAAAATTTTGAAAAATTTTGAAAATTTTGAAAATTTTGAAAATTTTGAAAAATTTTGAAAAATTTTGAAAATTTTGAAAATTTTGAAAATTTTGAAAATTTTCAAAATTTTTCAAAATTTTTAAAAATTTTGAAAATTTTGAAAATTTTGAAAATTTTGAAAATTTTGAAAATTTTGAAAAATTTTGAAAATTTTGAAAATTTTGAAAATTTTGAAAATTTTGAAAATTTTGAAAAATTTTTAAAAATTTTGAAAAATTTTGAAAATTTTGAAAATTTTGAAAATTTTGAAAATTTTGAAAATTTTGAAAATTTTGAAAATTTTGAAAATTTTGAAAATTTTGAAAATTTTGAAAATTTTGAAAATTTTGAAAATTTTGAAAATTTTGAAAATTTTGAAAATTTTGAAAATTTTTGAAAATTTTGAAAATTTTGAAAATTTTGAAAATTTTGAAAATTTTGAAAAATTTTGAAAATTTTGAAAATTTTGAAAAATTTTGAAAATTTTGAAAATTTTGAAAATTTTGAAAATTTTGAAAATTTTGAAAATTTTTGAAAATTTTGAAAATTTTGAAAATTTTGAAAATTTTGAAAATTTTGAAAAATTTTGAAAATTTTGAAAATTTTGAAAATTTTGAAAATTTTTGAAAAATTTTGAAAATTTTGAAAATTTTGAAAATTTTGAAAATTTTGAAAATTTTTAAAAATTTTGAAAATTTTGAAAAATTTTGAAAAATTTTTGAAAATTTTGAAAATTTTGAAAATTTTGAAAAATTTTGAAAATTTTGAAAATTTTGAAAAATTTTGAAAATTTTGAAAATTTTGAAAATTTTGAAAATTTTGAAAATTTTAAAAATTTTGAAAATTTTGAAAATTTTTGAAAATTTTGAAAATTTTGAAAATTTTGAAAATTTTGAAAATTTTCAAAATTTTTCAAAATTTTCAAAATTTTTCAAAATTTTCAAAATTTTCAAAATTTTCAAAATTTTCAAAATTTTTCAAAATTTTCAAAATTTTCAAAATTTTTCAAAATTTTCAAAATTTTCAAAATTTTCAAAATTTTCAAAATTTTCAAAATTTTCAAAATTTTCAAAATTTTCAAAATTTTTCAAAATTTCAAAATTTTCAAAATTTTTCAAAATTTTCAAAAATTTTCAAAAATTTTTCAAAATTTTGAAAATTTTTGAAAAATTTTGAAAAATTTTTCAAAATTTTCAAAATTTTCAAAATTTTCAAAAATTTCAAAATTTTGAAAATTTTCGAAAATTTTGAAAATTTTAAAAATTTTGAAAATTTTCAAAATTTTCAAAATTTTCAAAATTTTCAAAATTTTCAAAATTTTGAAAATTTTTGAAAAATTTTGAAAATTTTGAAAATTTTGAAAAATTTTGAAAATTTTGAAAATTTTGAAAATTTTGAAAATTTTGAAAATTTTGAAAATTTTGAAAATTTTGAAAATTTTGAAAATTTTGAAAATTTTGAAAATTTTGAAAATTTTGAAAATTTTGAAAATTTTGAAAATTTTGAAAATTTTGAAAATTTTGAAAATTTTGAAAATTTTAAAATTTTGAAAATTTTGAAAATTTTGAAAATTTTGAAAATTTTGAAAATTTTGAAAATTTTGAAAATTTTGAAAATTTTGAAAAATTTTGAAAATTTTGAAAATTTTGAAAATTTTGAAAAATTTTGAAAATTTAAAATTTGAAAATTTTGAAATTTGTAAATTTTGAAAATTTTGAAAATTTTTGAAAATTTTGAAAATTTTGAAAATTTTGAAAATTTTGAAAATTTTGAAAATTTTGAAAATTTTGAAAATTTTGAAAATTTTAAAAATTTTGAAAATTTTTCAAAATTTTGAAAATTTTGAAAATTTTGAAAATTTTGAAATGAAAATTTGAAAATTTTGAAAAATTTTGAAAATTTTGAAAAATAATTTTGAAAATTTTGAAAATTTTGAAAATTTTGAAAATTTTGAAAATTTTAAAAATTTTGAAAATTTTGAAAATTTTGAAAAATTTGAAAATTTTGAAAATTTTAAAAATTTTGAAAATTTTGAAAATTTTGAAAATTTTGAAAATTTTGAAAATTTTGAAAATTTTGAAAATTTTGAAAATTTTGAAAATTTTGAAAATTTTGAAAATTTTAAAATTTTTTGAAAATTTTGAAAATTTTGAAAATTTTGAAAATTTTGAAAATTTTATTTGAAAATTTTGAAAATTTTGAAAAAAATTTTGAAAATTTTGAAAATTTTGAAAATTTTGAAAATTTTAAAATTTTGAAAATTTTGAAAATTTTGAAAATTTTGAAAATTTTGAAAATTTTGAAAATTTTGAAAATTTTTGAAAAATTTTAAAAACTTGAAAATTTTGAAAATTTTAAAAATTTTGAAAATTTTGAAAATTTTAAAAATTTTGAAAATTTTGAAAATTTTGAAAATTTTGAAAATTTTGAAAATTTTGAAAATTTTGAAAATTTTGAAAATTTGTACAAAATTTTGAAAATTTTGAAAATTTTGAAAAATTTTGAAAATTTTGAAAATTTTGAAAATTTTGAAAAATTTGAAAATTTTGAAAATTTTGAAAATTTTGAAAATTTTGAAAATTTTGAAAATTTTGAAAATTTTGAAAATTTTCAAAATTTTGAAAATTTTGAAAATTTTGAAAAATTTTTGAAAATTTTGAAAATTTTGAAAATTTTGAAAATTTTGAAAATTTTGAAAATTTTGAAAATTTTGAAAATTTTGAAATTTGAAAATTTTGAAAATTTTGAAAATTTTGAAAATTTTGAAAATTTTGAAAATTTTGAAAATTTCAAATTTTGAAAATTTTTCAAATTGAAAATTTTGAAAAATTTTGAAAATTTTGAAAATTTTGAAAAATTTTGAAAATTTTAAAATTTGAAAATTTTGAAAATTTTGAAAATTTTGAAAAATTTGAAAATTTTCAAAATTTTTCAAAATTTTCAAAATTTTCAAAATTTTTAAAATTTTCAAAATTTTGAAAATTTTGAAAATTTTGAAAAATTTTGAAAATTTTGAAAATTTTCAAAATTTTTGAAAATTTTCAAAATTTTGAAAATTTTCAAAATTTTCAAAATTTTCAAAATTTTCAAAATTTTCAAAATTTTCAAAAATTTGAAAATTTTGAAAATTTTGAAAATTTTCAAAAAAATTTCAAAATTTTCAAAATTTTCAAAATTTTCAAAATTTTCAAAAATTTTTAAATTTTGAAAAATTTTAAAATTTTTAAAAATTTGAAAATTTTGAAATTTTTAAAATTTTCAAAATTTTCAAAATTTTCAAAATTTTTAAAATTTTCAAAAATTTGAAAAATTTTGAAAATTTTCAAAATTTTCAAAATTTTCAAAATTTTCAAAAATTTCAAAATTTTTAAAATATTTGAAAATTTTCAAAATTTTGAAAATTTTGAAAATTTTCAAAATTTTCAAAATTTTGAAAATTTTCAAAATTTTCAAAAAATTTTAAAATTTTGAAAATTTTGAAAATTTTAAAAAATTTGAAAAATTTGAAAATTTTCAAAATTTTGAAAATTTTCAAAATTTTAGTGATTCAAAATTTTCAAAATTTTGAAAATTTTGAAAATTTTCAAAATTTTGAAAATTTTGAAAATTTTGAAAAATTTAGAATCTAAAATTTTGAAAAATTTTGAAATATTTGAAAATTTTGAAAATTTTGAAAATTTTTTTGAAATTTTGAAAATTTTCAAAAAATTTTCAAAATTTGAAAAATTTTAAAAATTTAAAAAAAATTTTGAAAATTTTGAAAAATTTGAAAATTTTCGAAAATTTTGAAAATTTTTTCAAAATTTTCAAAATTTGAAAATTTTGAAAATTTTCAAAAATTTCAAAATTTTGAAATTTTTAAAATTTTAAAAATTGCAAAATTTGAAAATTTTCAAAATTTTCAAAATTTTCAAAATTTTAAAATTTTCAAAATTTTCAAAATTTTCAAAATTTTCAAAATTTTCAAAATTTTCAAAATTTTCAAAATTTTCAAAATTTTAAAAATTTGAAAATTTTCAAAAATTTCAAAATTTTCAAAAAATTTTAAAATTTTCAAAATTTTCAAAATTTTCAAAATTTTCAAAATTTTAAAATTTTCAAAATTTTCAAAATTTTCAAAATTTTAAAAATTTTCAAAATTTTCAAAATTTTCAAAATTTTCAAAATTTTCAAAATTTTCAAAATTTTCAAATTTCAAAATTTTCAAAATTTTCAAAATTTTCAAAATTTTCAAAATTTTTCAAAATTTTCAAAATTTTCAAAATTTTCAAAATTTTCAAAATTTTCAAAATTTTCAAAATTTTAAAAATTTCAAAATTTTCAAAATTTTTCAAAATTTTCAAAATTTTCAAAATTTTCAAAATTTTCAAAATTTTTAAAATTTTCAAAATTTTCAAAATTTTCAAAATTTTCAAAAATTTCAAAATTTTCAAAATTTTCAAAATTTTCAAAATTTTCAAAATTTTCAAAATTTTCAAAATTTTCAAAATTTTCAAAATTTGTAAATTTTCAAAAAATTTTCAAAATTTTCAAAATTTTCAAAATTTTCAAAATTTTCAAAATTTTCAAAATTTTCAAAAAATTTCAAAATTTTCAAAATTTTCAAAATTTTCAAAATTTTCCAAAATTTTCAAAAATTTCAAAATTTTCAAAATTTTCAAAATTTTCAAAATTTTCAAAATTTTCAAATTTTTCAAAATTTTCAAAATTTTCAAAATTTCCAAAATTTTCAAAATTTTCAAAATTTTAAAAATTTTCAAAATTTTCAAAATTTTCAAAATTTTCAAAATTTTCAAAATTTTCAAAATTTTCAAAATTTTCAAAAAAATTCAAAATTTTCAAAATTTTCAAAAATTTTCAAAATTTTCAAAATTTTTAAAATTTTCAAAAATTTCAAAATTTTCAAAATTTTCAAAATTTTCAAAATTTGTAAAAATTTAAAAAATTTTCAAAATTTTCAAAATTTTAAAATTTTCAAAATTTTCAAAATTTTACAAATTTTCAAAATTTTCAAAATTTTTTTCAAAATTTTCAAAATTTCAAAATTTTCAAAATTTTCAAAATTTTCAAAATTTTCAAAATGAAATTTTCAAAATTTTCAAAATTTTCAAAATTTTCAAAATTTTCAAAATTTTCAAAATTTTCAAAATTTTCAAAATTTTCAAAATTTTCAAAATTTTCAAAATTTTCAAAATTTTCAAGAATTCTTTAAAATTTTCAAAATTTTCAAAATTTTCAAAATTTTCAAAATTTTACAAAATTTTCAAAATTTTCAAAATTTTCAAAATTTTCAAAATTTTTCAAAATTTTCAAAATTTTCAAAATTTTCAAAATTTTCAAAATTTTTCAAAATTTTCAAAATTTTCAAAATTTTCAAAATTTTCAAAATTTTCAAAATTTTCAAAATTTTCAAAATTTTCAAAATTTTCAAAATTTTCAAAATTTTCAAAATTTTCAAAATTTTCAAAATTTTCAAAATTTTCAAAATTTTCAAAATTTTCAAAATTTTCAAAATTTTCAAAATTTTCAAAATTTTCAAAATTTTCAAAATTTTCAAAATTTTTTTCAAAATTTTCAAAATTTTCAAAATTTTCAAAATTTTCAAAATTTTCAAAATTTTCAAAATTTTCAAAATTTTCAAAATTTTCAAAATTTTCAAAATTTTCAAAATTTTCAAAATTTTCAAAATTTTCAAAATTTTCAAAATTTTCAAAATTTTCAAAATTTTCAAAATTTTAAAAATTTTCAAAATTTTCAAAATTTTCAAAATTTTCAAAATTTTCAAAATTTTCAAAATTTTTCAAATTTTTCAAAAATTTTCAAAATTTTCAAAATTTTCAAAATTTTCAAAAATTTGTACTTAAAATTTTCAAAATTTTCAAAAATTTTCAAAATTTTCAAAATTTTCAAAATTTTCAAAATTTTCAAAATTTTTCAAAATTTTCAAAATTTTCAAAATTTTTAAAATTTTCAAAATTTTCAAAATTTTCAAAATTTTCAAAATTTTCAAAATTTTTCAAAATTTTCAAAATTTTCAAAATTTAGAAATTTTAAATTTCAAAATTTTCAAAATTTTCAAAATTATCAAAATTTTCAAATTTTTCAAAATTTTCAAAATTTTAAAATTTCAAAATTTTCAAAAATTTTTCAAAATTTTCAAAATTTTTCAAAATTTTCAAAAATTTCAAAATTTTCAAAATTTTCAAAATTTTCAAAATTTTCAAAATTTTCAAATTTTTCAAAATTTTAACAAATTTTCAAAATTTTCAAAATTTTCAAAATTTTTCAAAATTTTCAAAATTTTCAAAATTTTCAAAATTTTCAAAAATTTTCAAAATTTTCAAAATTTTTAAAATTTTCAAAATTTTCAAAATTTTTCAAAATTTTCAAAATATTTAAAAATTTTCAAAATTTTCAAAATTTTCAAAAATTTTCAAAATTTTAAAAATTTTAAAATTTTCAAAATTTTCAAAATTTTCAAAATTTATTTCAAAATTTTAAAAATTTTTCAAAATTTTCAAATTTCAAAATTTTCAAAATTTTCAAAATTTTCAAAATATTCAAAATTTTCAAAATTTTCAAAATTTTCAAAATTTTCAAAATTTTCAAAATTTTCAAAATTTTCAAAATTTTCCAAAATTTTCAAAATTTTCAAAATTTTTCAAAATTTTCAAAATTTTTCAAAATTTTCAAAATTTTCAAAATTTTCAAAATTTTCAAAATTTTCAAAATTTTCAAAATTTTCAAAATTTTCAAAATTTTCAAAATTTTCAAAATTTTCAAAATTTTCAAAATTTTTCAAAATTTTCAAAATTTTCAAAATTTTCAAAATTTTCAAAATTTTCAAAATTTTCAAAATTTTTAAAATTTTCAAAAATTTTCAAAATTTTCAAAATTTTCAAAATTTTCAAAATTTTCAAAATTTTCAAAATTTTCAAATATTTTCAAAATTTTCAAAATTTTCAAAATTTTCAAAAATTTTCAAAATTTTCAAAATTTTCAAAATTTTAAAATTTTCAAAATTTTCAAAATTTTCAAAATTTTCAAAATTTTCAAAATTTTCAAAATTTTCAAAATTTTAAAAAATTTTCAAAATTTTCAAAAATTTTAAAATTTTCAAAATTTTCAAAATTTTCAAAATTTTCAAAAATTTTCAAAAATTTTCAAAATTTTTAAAATTTTCAAAATTTTCAAAATTTTCAAAAATTTATGAAAATTTTTCAAAATTTTCAAAATTTTCAAAATTTTCAAAATTTTCAAAATTTTCAAAATTTTCAAAATTTTCAAAATTTTCAAAAATTTTCAAAATTTTCAAAAAATTTCAAAATTTTCAAAATTTTCAAAATTTTCAAAATTTTC
The DNA here is from genome assembly GCA_018903675.1 of Zaprionus capensis. Classification (NCBI taxonomy): domain Eukaryota; kingdom Metazoa; phylum Arthropoda; class Insecta; order Diptera; family Drosophilidae; genus Zaprionus; species Zaprionus capensis. The sequence goes on along the minus strand of JAEIFN010000165.1, from coordinate 29,015 downwards.
AAAATTTTCAAAATTTTTAAAAATTTTCAAAATTTTCAAAAATTTCAAAATTTTCAAAATTTTCAAAATTTTCAAAATTTTCAAATACAAAATTTTCAAAATTTTTCAAAATTTTCAAAATTTTCAAAAATTTTCAAAATTTTCAAAATTTTCAAAATTTTCAAAATTTTCAAAAAAATTTCAAAATTTTCAAAATTTTCAAAATTAATCAAAATTTTCAAAAATTTTTCAAAATTTTCAAAATTTTCAAAATTTTCAAAATTTTCAAAATTTTCAAAATTTTCAAAATTTTCAAAATTTTCAAAATTTTCAAAATTTCAAATTTTCTCAAAATTTTTCAAAATTTTAAAAAATTTCAAAATTTTCAAAATTTTCAAATTTTTAAAATTTTCAAAATTTTCAAAATTTTCAAAATTTTCAAAATTTTCAAAATTTTCAAAATTTTAAATTTCAAAATTTTCAAAATTTTCAAAATTTTAAAAATTTTCAAAATTTTCAAAAATTTTCAAAATTTTCAAAATTTTCAAAATTTTCAAAATTTTCAAAATTTTCAAAATTTTCAAAATTTTTCAAAATTTTCAAAATTTTCAAAATTTTCAAAATTTTCAAAATTTTCAAAATTTTCAAAATTTTTCAAAATTTTCAAAATTTTCAAAATTTTCAAAATTTTCAAAATTTTCAAAATTTTTGAAAATTTTCAAAATTTTCAAAATTTTCAAAATTTTCAAAATTTTCAAAATTTTCAAAATTTTCAAAATTTTCAAAATTTTCAAAATTTTCAAAATTTTTGAAAATTTTTGAAAATTTTCAAAATTTTCAAAATTTTCAAAATTTTCAAAATTTTCAAAATTTTTTGAAAATTTTCAAAATTTTCAAAATTTTAAAATTTTCAAAATTTTCAAAATTTTCAAAATTTTCAAAATTTTCAAAATTTTCAAAATTTTCAAAATTTTCAAAATTTTCAAAATTTTCAAAATTTTTCAAAAATTTTCAAAATTTTTCAAAATTTTCAAAATTTTTCAAAATTTTCAAAATTTTTAAAATTTTTCAAAATTTTCAAAATTTTCAAAATTTTCAAAATTTTCAAAATTTTCAAAATTTTCAAAATTTTTCAAAATTTTCAAAATTTTCAAAATTTTCAAAATTTTCAAAATTTTCAAAATTTTCAAAATTTTGAAAATTTTCAAAATTTTCAAAATTTTCAAAATTTTCAAAATTTTCAAAATTTTCAAAATTTTCAAAATTTTCAAAATTTTCAAAATTTTCAAAATTTTGAAAATTTTCAAAATTTTCAAAATTTTCAAAATTTTCAAAATTTTCAAAATTTTCAAAATTTTCAAAATTTTTCAAAATTTTGAAAATTTTCAAAATTTTCAAAATTTTCAAAATTTTCAAAATTTTGAAAATTTTCAAAATTTTCAAAATTTTCAAAATTTTCAAAATTTTCAAAATTTTCAAAATTTTCAAAATTTTCAAAATTTTCAAAATTTTCAAAATTTTCAAAATTTTGAAAATTTTCAAAATTTTCAAAATTTTTCAAAATTTTCAAAATTTTTGAAAATTTTCAAAATTTTCAAAATTTTTGAAAATTTTCAAAATTTTCAAAATTTTTGAAAATTTTCAAAATTTTCAAAATTTTCAAAATTTTGAAAATTTTCAAAATTTTCAAAATTTTCAAAATTTTCAAAATTTTCAAAATTTTGAAAATTTTCAAAATTTTCAAAATTTTGAAAATTTTCAAAATTTTGAAAATTTTCAAAATTTTCAAAATTTTGAAAATTTTCAAAATTTTCAAAATTTTCAAAATTTTCAAAATTTTTGAAAATTTTCAAAATTTTCAAAATTTTCAAAATTTTTAAAATTTTCAAAATAAAATTTCAAAATTTTCAAAATTTTGAAAATTTTGAAAAATTTTGAAAAATTTTCAAAATTTTCAAAATTTTCAAAATTTTCAAAATTTTCAAAATTTTCAAAATTTTCAAAATTTTCAAAATTTTCAAAATTTTCAAAATTTTCAAAATTTTCAAAATTTTCAAAATTTTCAAAATTTTCAAAATTTTCAAAATTTTCAAAATTTTCAAAATTTTAAAATTTTCAAAATTTTCAAAATTTTCAAAATTTTCAAAATTTTTAAAATTTTTAAAATTTTTAAAATTTTCAAAATTTTCAAAATTTTCAAAATTTTTTCAAAATTTTCAAAATTTTCAAAATTTTAAAATTTTAAAATTTTTAAAAATTTTCAAAATTTTGAAAATTTTCAAAATTTTCAAAATTTTCAAAATTTTCAAAATTTTGAAAATTTTTCAAAATTTTCAAAATTTTGAAAATTTTGAAAATTTTCAAAATTTTCAAAATTTTCAAAATTTTTAAAATTTTTAAAATTTTCAAAATTTTAAAATTTTCAAAATTTTCAAAATTTTCAAAATTTTCAAAATTTTCAAAATTTTAAAATTTTGAAAATTTTCAAAATTTTTCAAAATTTTCAAAATTTTCAAAATTTTCAAAATTTTCAAAATTTTCAAAATTTTCAAAATTTTCAAAATTTTCAAAATTTTCAAAATTTTCAAAATTTTCAAAATTTTCAAAATTTTCAAAATTTTCAAAATTTTCAAAATTTTCAAAATTTTCAAAATTTTCAAAATTTTCAAAATTTTCAAAATTTTTGAAAATTTTCAAAATTTTCAAAATTTTCAAAATTTTTCAAAATTTTCAAAATTTTCAAAATTTTCAAAATTTTCAAAAATTTTTTGAAAATTTTCAAAATTTTCAAAATTTTCAAAATTTTTGAAATTTTTAAAAATTTTGAAAATTTTGAAAATTTTGAAAATTTTGAAAATTTTCAAAATTTTCAAAATTTTGAAAATTTTGAAAATTTTTAAAATTTTGAAAATTTTGAAAATTTTTAAAATTTTGAAAATTTTGAAAATTTTGAAAATTTTCAAAATTTTCAAAAATTTTGAAAATTTTGAAAATTTTGAAAATTTTGAAAATTTTGAAAATTTTGAAAATTTTGAAAATTTTGAAAATTTTGAAAATTTTGAAAATTTTGAAAATTTTGAAAATTTTGAAAATTAAAATTTTGAAAATTTTGAAAATTTTCAAAATTTTGAAAATTTTGAAAATTTTGAAAATTTTGAAAATTTTGAAAATTTTGAAAATTTTGAAAATTTTGAAAAATTTTGAAAATTTTGAAAATTTTGAAAATTTTGAAAATTTTTGAAAATTTCAAAATTTTTGAAATTTTTAAAATTTTAAAAATTTTGAAAATTTTTGAAAATTTGAAAATTTTGAAATATTTGAAAATTTTGAAATTTTTAAAATTTTGAAAATTTTAAAAATTTTAAAATTTTGAAAATTTTAAAATTTGAAAATTTTGAAAATTTTGAAAAATTTGAAAATTTTGAAAATTTTGAAAAATTTTTGAAAAATTTGAAAATTTTGAAAATTACAAATTTGAAAATTTTGAAAATTTTGAAAATTTTGAAAATTTTGAAAATTTTGAAAATTTTGAAAATTTTGAAAATTTTGAAAATTTTGAAAATTTTGAAAATTTTGAAAATTTTGAAAATTTTGAAAATTTGAAAATTTTGAAAATTTTGAAAATTTTGAAAATTTTGAAAAATTTTGAAAATTTTGAAAATTTTGAAAATTTTAAAAATTTTGAAAATTTTGAAAATTTTGAAAATTTTTGAAAATTTTGAAAATTTTGAAAATTTTGAAAATTTTGAAAAATTTGAAAATTTTGAACAAAATTTTCAAAATTTGAAAATTTTAAAATTTTCAAAATTTTCAAAATTTTGAAAATTTTCAAAATTTTCAAAATTTTCAAAATTTTCAAAATTTTCAAAATTTTCAAAATTTTCAAAATTTTCAAAATTTTCAAAATTTTCAAAATTTTCAAAATTTTAAATTTTCAAAATTTTCAAAATTTTCAAAATTTTGAAAATTTTAAAATTTTGAAAATTTTGAAAATTTTGAAAATTTTGAAAAATTTTGAAAATTTTGAAAATTTTGAAAATTTTGAAAATTTTGAAAATTTTGAAAATTTTGAAAATTTTGAAAATTTTGAAAATTTTGAAAATTTTGAAAATTTTGAAAATTTTGAAAATTTTGAAAATTTTGAAAATTTTGAAAATTTTGAAAATTTGAAAATTTTGAAATTTTTGAAAATTTTGAAAATTTTGAAAATTTTGAAAAAATTTTGAAAATTTTGAAAATTTTTAAAATTTTGAAAATTTTGAAAATTTTGAAAATTTTGAAAATTTTGAAAATTTTGAAAATTTTGAAAATTTTGAAAATTTTGAAAATTTTGAAAATTTTGAAAATTTTGAAAATTTTGAAAATTTTGAAAATTTTGAAAATTTTGAAAATTTTGAAAATTTTGAAAATTTTGAAAATTTTGAAAATTTTGAAAATTTTGAAAATTTTGAAAAAATTTTGAAAATTTTGAAAATTTTGAAAATTTTGAAAATTTTGAAAATTTTGAAAATTTTGAAAATTTTTTGAAAATTTTTAAAATTTTGAAAATTTTGAAAATTTTGAAAATTTTTTAAAATTTTGAAAATTTTGAAAATTTTGAAAATTTTCAAAATTTTGAAAATTTTGAAAATTTTTGAAAATTTTGAAAATTTTCAAAATTTTATTTGAAAATTTTGAAAATTTTAAAAATTTTGAAAATTTTGAAAATTTTTTGAAATTTTGAAAATTTTGAAAATTTTGAAAATTTTCAAAATTTTGAAAATTTTGAAAATTTTTTTCAAAATTTTCAAAATTTTCAAAATTTTCAAAATTTTCAAAATTTTAAAATTTTCAAAATTTTGAAAATTTTGAAAAATTTTCAAAATTTTTCAAAATTTTGAAAATTTTGAAAATTTTCAAAATTTTCAAAATTTTGAAAATTTTCAAAATTTTGAAAAATTTCAAAATTTTTAAAATTTTCAAAATTTTTGAAAATTTTCAAAATTTTCAAAATTTTCAAAATTTTCAAAATTTTCAAAATTTTCAAAATTTTCAAAATTTTCAAAATTTTCAAAATTTTGAAAATTTTGAAAATTTTCAAAATTTTGAAAATTTTGAAAATTTTTCAAATTTTTCAAAATTTTCAAAATTTTGAAAATTTTGAAAATTTTATTGAAAATTTTTAAAATTTCAAAAATTTTGAAAATTTTGAAAATTTTGAAAATTTTCAAAATTTTCAAAATTTTCAAAATTTTCAAAATTTTCAAAATTTTGAAAATTTTCAAAATTTTCAAAATTTTGAAAATTTTCAAAATTTTCAAAATTTTCAAAATTTTCAAAATTTTCAAAATTTTCAAAATTTTCAAAATTTTCAAAATTTTCAAAATTTTTTCAAAATTTTCAAAATTTTCAAAATTTTCAAAATTTTCAAAATTTTCAAAATTTTCAAAATTTTCAAAATTTTCAAAATTTTCAAAATTTTTGAAAATTTTCAAAATTTTCAAAATTTTCAAAATTTTCAAAATTTTGAAAATTTTGAAAATTTTCAAAATTTTGAAAAATTTTTGAAAATTTTCAAAATTTTGAAAATTTTCAAAATTTTCAAAATTTTGAAAATTTTCAAAATTTTCAAAATTTTATTTCAAAATTTTCAAAATTTTCAAAATTTTCAAAATTTTCAAAATTTTCAAAATTTTGAAAATTTTCAAAATTTTGAAAATTTTCAAAATTTTCAAAATTTTCAAAATTTTCAAAATTTTCAAAATTTTCAAAATTTTTTTGAAATTTTGAAAATTTTCAAAATTTTCAAAAAAATTTTGAAAATTTTCAAAATTTTCAAAATTTTTAAATTTTTAAAATTTTGAAAATTTTCAAAATTTTCAAAATTTTGAAAATTTTGAAAAATTTTGAAAATTTTGAAAATTTTAAAAATTTTGAAAATTTTAAAAATTTTAAAATTTTGAAAATTTTCAAAATTTTGAAAATTTTGAAAATTTTGAAAATTTTGAAAATTTTGAAAATTTTCAAAATTTTCAAAATTTTCAAAATTTTGAAAATTTTCAAAATTTTTCAAAATTTTCAAAATTTTAAAATTTTGAAAATTTTCAAAATTTTCAAAATTTTCAAAATTTTGAAAATTTTCAAAATTTTCAAAATTTTCAAAATTTTCAAAATTTTCAAAATTTTTTCAAAATTTTGAAAATTTTGAAAATTTTCAAAATTTTGAAAATTTTCAAAATTTTCAAAATTTTGAAAATTTTGAAAATTTTGAAAATTTTATTTCAAAATTTTGAAAATTTTCAAAATTTTGAAAATTTTCAAAATTTTGAAAATTTTCAAAATTTTTCAAAATTTTCAAAATTTTCAAAAATTTTGAAAATTTTCAAAAAAATTTTGAAAATTTTAAAAATTTTAAAATTTTAAAAATTTTTGAAAATTTTTGAAAATTTTCAAAATTTTTGAAATTTTTTGAAAATTTTGAAAATTTTGAAAAATTTGAAAATTTTGAAAATTTTCAAAATTTTGAAAATTTTAAAAATTTTGAAAATTTTGAAAATTTTGAAAATTTTGAAAATTTTGAAAATTTTGAAAATTTTGAAAATTTTGAAAATTTTGAAAATTTTGAAAATTTTGAAAATTTTGAAAATTTTGAAAATTTTGAAAATTTTGAAAATTTTGAAAATTTTTTAAAATTTTGAAAATTTTGAAAATTTTGAAAATTTTGAAAATTTTGAAAATTTTGAAAATTTTGAAAATTTTGAAAATTTTGAAAATTTTGAAAATTTTGAAAATTTTGAAAATTTTGAAAATTTTGAAAATTTTTTGAAAATTTTATTTGAAAATTTTGAAAATTTTGAAAATTTTGAAAATTTTGAAAATTTTGAAAATTTTGAAAATTTTGAAAATTTTGAAAATTTTGAAAATTTTGAAAATTTTGAAAATTTTGAAAATTTTGAAAATTTTGAAAATTTTGAAAATTTTGAAAAATTTTGAAAATTTTGAAAATTTTGAAAATTTTGAAAATTTTGAAAATTTTGAAAATTTTGAAAATTTTGAAAATTTTGAAAATTTTGAAAATTTTTGAAAATTTTAAATTTTGAAAATTTTGAAAATTTTGAAAATTTTGAAAATTTTGAAAATTTTGAAAATTTTGAAAATTTTGAAAATTTTGAAAATTTTCAAAATTTTGAAAATTTTGAAAATTTTGAAAATTTTGAAAATTTTGAAAATTTTCAAAATTTTGAAAATTTTGAAAATTTTGAAAATTTTGAAAATTTTGAAAATTTTGAAAATTTTGAAAATTTTGAAAATTTTGAAAATTTTGAAAATTTTGAAAATTTTGAAAATTTTGAAAATTTTGAAAATTTTGAAAATTTTGAAAATTTTGAAAATTTTGAAAATTTTGAAAATTTTGAAAATTTTGAAAATTTTGAAAATTTTGAAAATTTTGAAAATTTTGAAAATTTTGAAAATTTTGAAAATTTTGAAAATTTTTTGAAAATTTTGAAAATTTTTTAAAAATTTTCAAAATTTTGAAAATTTTGAAAATTTTGAAAATTTTGAAAATTTTGAAAATTTTGAAAATTTTGAAAATTTTGAAAATTTTTTCAAAATTTTCAAAATTTTTTTGAAAATTTTGAAAATTTTGAAAATTTTCAAAATTTTTGAAAATTTTGAAAATTTTCAAAATTTTGAAAATTTTCAAAATTTTCAAAATTTTGAAAATTTTGAAAATTTTGAAAATTTTGAAAATTTTTGAAAATTTTGAAAATTTTCAAAATTTTGAAAATTTTTGAAAATTTTCAAAATTTTGAAAATTTTTAAAATTTTGAAAATTTTATTTCAAAATTTTCAAAATTTTGAAAATTTTGAAAAATTTTTGAAAATTTTGAAAATTTTCAAAATTTTTTGAAAATTTTCAAAATTTTGAAAATTTTGAAAATTTTGAAAATTTTTCAAAATTTTGAAAATTTTGAAAATTTTGAAAATTTTCAAAAAATTTTGAAAATTTTGAAAATTTTAAAATTTTGAAAATTTTCAAAATTTTCAAAATTTTGAAAATTTTCAAAATTTTGAAAATTTTCAAAAAAATTTCAAAATTTTCAAAATTTTCAAAATTTTTTTCAAAATTTTCAAAATTTTCAAAATTTTTAAAAAAATTTTGAAAATTTTCAAAATTTTCAAAATTTTCAAAATTTTCAAAATTTTCAAAATTTTCAAAATTTTCAAAATTTTCAAAATTTTCAAAATTTTCAAAATTTTCAAAATTTTTCAAAATTTTCAAAATTTTCAAAATTTTCAAAATTTTCAAAATTTTGAAAATTTTCAAAATTTTGAAAATTTTGAAAATTTTCAAAATTTTCAAAATTTTCAAAATTTTGAAAATTTTTGAAAATTTTCAAAATTTTCAAAATTTTGAAAATTTTCAAAATTTTCAAAATTTTGAAAATTTTTAAAATTTTGAAAATTTTAAAATTTTGAAAATTTTGAAAATTTTGAAAATTTTCAAAATTTTCAAAATTTTCAAAATTTTGAAAATTTTGAAAATTTTGAAAATTTTAAAAAAATTTGAAAATTTTTCAAAATTTTGAAAATTTTCAAAATTTTTGAAAATTTTCAAAATTTTCAAAATTTTCAAAATTTTGAAAATTTTCAAAATTTTCAAAATTTTGAAAATTTTCAAAATTTTCAAAATTTTCAAAATTTTCAAAATTTTGAAAATTTTGAAAATTTTGAAAATTTTGAAAATTTTGAAAATTTTGAAAATTTTGAAAATTTTGAAAATTTTGAAAATTTTGAAAAATTTTGAAAATTTTCAAAATTTTTAAAATTTTTCAAAATTTTCAAAATTTTCAAAATTTTCAAAATTTTCAAAATTTTTAAAAATTTTTAAAATTTTTAAAATTTTGAAAATTTTCAAAATTTTCAAAATTTTGAAAATTTTGAAAATTTTGAAAATTTTGAAAATTTTGAAAATTTTGAAAATTTTGAAAATTTTTAAAATTTTTCAAAATTTTGAAAATTTTTGAAAATTTTGAAAATTTTGAAAATTTTGAAAATTTTGAAAATTTTGAAAATTTGAAAATTTTGAAAATTTTGAAAATTTTGAAAATTTTGAAAATTTTTGAAAAAATTTTCAAAATTTTGAAAATTTTGAAAAATTTTGAAAATTTTGAAAATTTTGAAAATTTTGAAAATTTTGAAAATTTTGAAAATTTTGAAAATTTTGAAAATTTTGAAAATTTTGAAAATTTTGAAAATTTTGAAAATTTTGAAAATTTTGAAAATTTTGAAAATTTTGAAAATTTTGAAAATTTTGAAAATTTTGAAAATTTTGAAAATTTTGAAAATTTTGAAAATTTTGAAAATTTTGAAAATTTTGAAAATTTTGAAAATTTTGAAAATTTTGAAAATTTTGAAAATTTTTGAAAATTTTGAAAATTTTGAAAATTTTGAAAATTTTGAAAATTTTCAAAATTTCAAAATTTTTTGAAAATTTTGAAAATTTTGAAAATTTTGAAAATTTTGAAAATTTTGAAAATTTTGAAAATTTTCAAAATTTTGAAAATTTTGAAAATTTTGAAAATTTTCAAAATTTTTGAAATTTTTGAAAATTTTGAAAATTTTGAAAATTTTGAAAATTTTGAAAATTTTGAAAATTTTGAAAATTTTGAAAATTTTGAAAATTTTGAAAATTTTGAAAATTTTTGAAAATTTTGAAAATTTTGAAAATTTTGAAAATTTTGAAAATTTTGAAAATTTTGAAAATTTTGAAAATTTTGAAAATTTTGAAAATTTTGAAAATTTTCAAAAAATTTTGAAAATTTTGAAAATTTTGAAAATTTTGAAAAATTTTGAAAATTTTGAAAATTTTGAAAATTTTCAAAATTTTGAAAATTTTCAAAATTTTGAAAATTTTGAAAATTTTGAAAATTTTCAAAATTTTGAAAATTTTGAAAATTTTGAAAATTTTCAAAATTTTCAAAATTTTCAAAATTTTCAAAATTTTCAAAATTTTCAAAATTTTCAAAATTTTTCAAAATTTTCAAAATTTCAAAATTTTCAAAATTTTCAAAATTTTCAAAATTTTCAAAATTTTCAAAATTTTCAAAATTTTCAAAATTTTCAAAATTTTCAAAATTTTCAAAATTTTCAAAATTTTCAAAATTTTCAAAATTTTCAAAATTTTCAAAATTTTTCAAAATTTTTCAAAATTTTCAAAATTTTTTCAAAATTTTCAAAATTTTCAAAATTTTCAAAATTTTCAAAATTTTCAAAATTTTCAAAATTTTCAAAATTTTCAAAATTTTTTGAAAATTTTCAAAATTTTCAAAATTTTCAAAATTTTCAAAATTTTCAAAATTTTTCAAAATTTTCAAAATTTTCAAAATTTTTAAAAAATTTGAAAATTTTCAAAATTTTCAAAATTTTCAAAATTTTCAAAATTTTCAAAATTTTCAAAATTTTCAAAATTTTCAAAATTTTCAAAATTTTCAAAATTTTCAAAATTTTCAAAATTTTTCAAAATTTTCAAAATTTTCAAAATTTTCAAAATTTTCAAAATTTTCAAAATTTTCAAAATTTTCAAAAATTTTCAAAATTTTCAAAATTTTCAAAATTTTCAAAATTTTCAAAATTTTCAAAATTTTCAAAATTTTCAAAATTTTCAAAATTTTCAAAATTTTGAAAATTTTCAAAATTTTCAAAATTTTCAAAATTTTCAAAATTTTGAAAATTTTCAAAAATTTTTTCAAAATTTTGAAAATTTTCAAAATTTTTCAAAATTTTCAAAATTTTTAAAATTTTCAAATTTTTAAAATTTTCAAAATTTTGAAAATTTTCAAAATTTTCAAAAAAATTTTCAAAATTTTGAAAATTTTGAAAATTTTGAAAATTTTGAAAATTTTCAAAAATTTTGAAAATTTTGAAAATTTTTAAAATTTTCAAAATTTTGAAAATTTTGAAAATTTTGAAAATTTTGAAAATTTTGAAAATTTTGAAAATTTTGAAAATTTTTTGAAAATTTTGAAAATTTTGAAAATTTTATTTCAAAATTTTCAAAATTTTCAAAATTTTGAAAATTTTGAAAATTTTGAAAATTTTGAAAATTTTTGAAAATTTTGAAAATTTTGAAAATTTTGAAAATTTTCAAAATTTTGAAAATTTTGAAAATTTTGAAAATTTTGAAAATTTTGAAAATTTTGAAAATTTTGAAAATTTTGAAAATTTTGAAAATTTTGAAAATTTTGAAAATTTTGAAAATTTTAAACTAAAAATTTTGAAAATTTTGAAAATTTTGAAAATTTTTGAAAATTTTGAAAATTTTCAAAATTTTGAAAATTTTTGAAAATTTTGAAAATTTTGAAAATTTTGAAAATTTTGAAAATTTTGAAAATTTTCAAAATTTTGAAAATTTTGAAAATTTTGAAAATTTTCAAAATTTTCAAAATTTTAAAATTTTTTGAAAATTTTGAAAATTTTCAAAATTTTCAAAATTTTGAAAATTTTCAAAATTTTGAAAATTTTGAAAATTTTCAAAATTTTTAAAATTTTCAAAATTTTGAAAATTTTTCAAAATTTTCAAAATTTTCAAAATTTTGAAAATTTTAAAATTTTGAAAATTTTCAAAATTTTGAAAATTTTGAAAATTTTGAAAATTTTAAAATTTTCAAAATTTTTAAAATTTTGAAAAATTTAAAATTTTAAAATTTTGAAAATTTTGAAAATTTTCAAAATTTTCAAAATTTTCAAAATTTTCATAAAATTTTCAAAATTTTCAAAATTTTCAAAATTTTCAAAATTTTCAAAATTTTCAAAATTTTCAAAATTTTCAAAATTTTAAAAATTTGAAAATTTCTGAAAATTTGAAAAATTTTCAAAATTTTGAAAATTTTCAAAATTTTGAAAATTTTCAAAATTTTCAAAATTTTGAAAATTTTCAAAATTTTGAAAATTTTCAAAATTTTGAAAATTTTGAAAATTTTCAAAAAATTTTCAAAATTTTCAAAATTTTCAAAATTTTCAAAATTTTCAAAATTTTACAAATTTTCAAAATTTTCAAAATTTTCAAAATTTTCAAAATTTTTAAAATTTTCAAAATTTTCAAAATTTTCAAAATTTTCAAAATTTTCAAAATTTTCAAAATTTTCAAAATTTTCAAAATTTTAAAATTTTTCAAAATTTTCAAAAATTTTCAAAATTTTTCAAAATTTTCAAAAATTTCAAAATTTTCAAAATTTTCAAAATTTTCAAAATTTTCAAAATTTTCAAAATTTTTCAAAATTTTCAAAATTTTCAAAATTTTAAAAATTTCAAAATTTTCAAAATTTTCAAAATTTTTAAATTTTTCAAAATTTTCAAAATTTTCAAAATTTTCAAAATTTTCAAAATTTTTGAAATTTTTCAAAATTTTGAAAATTTTTAAAAATTTTCAAAATTTTCAAAATTTTCAAAATTTTCAAAATTTTGAAAATTTTCAAAATTTTCAAAAATTTTAAAATTTTTAAAATTTTGAAAATTTTGAAAATTTTGAAAATTTTGAAAATTTTGAAAATTTTGAAAATTTTCAAAATTTCAAAATTTTCAAAATTTTGAAAATTTTGAAATTTTTAAAATTTTGAAAATTTTCAAAATTTTGAAAATTTTTAAAATTTTAAAAATTTTTAAAATTTTCAAAATTTTGAAAATTTTCAAAATTTTTGAAAATTTTAAAAAATTTGAAAATTTTGAAAAATTTGAAAATTTTGAAAATTTTTAAAATTTTGAAAATTTTGAAAATTTTGAAAATTTTGAAAATTTTGAAAATTTTGAAAATTTTGAAAATTTTGAAAATTTTGAAAATTTTTAAAATTTTGAAAATTTTGAAAATTTTGAAAATTTTGAAAATTTTGAAAATTTTGAAAATTTTGAAAATTTTGAAAATTTTAAAAATTTTGAAAATTTTGAAAATTTTGAAAATTTTGAAAATTTTGAAAATTTTAAAAATTTTGAAAATTTAAATTGAAAATTTTAAAAATTTTGAAAATTTTGAAAATTTTGAAAATTTTGAAAATTTTGAAAATTTTGAAAAATTTGAAAATTTTGAAAAAAATTTTGAAAATTTTAAAAATTTAGAAAACTTTGAAAATTTTGAAAATTTTGAAAATTTTGAAAATTTTGAAAATTTTTGAAAATTTTGAAAATTTTGAAAATTTTGAAAATTTAAAATTTTGAAAATTTTTGAAAAATTTGAAAATTTTTGAAAATTTTGAAAATTTCAAAATTTTGAAAATTTTGAAAATTTTAAAATTTTCAAAATTTCTTAAAATTTTATTGAAAATTTTCAAAATTTTCAAAATTTTTCAAAATTTTGAAAATTTTCAAAATTTTGAAAATTTTGAAAATTTTCAAAATTTCAAAAATTTAAAAATTTTGAAAAATTTGAAAATTTTCAAATAGAAAATTTTGAAAATTAATTTGAAAAATTTTGAAAATTTTGAAAAATTTTGAAAATTTTAAATTAGAAAATTTTGAAAATTTTGAAAATTTTAAAAATTTAAAATTTTGAAAAATTTTGAAAATTTTGAAAATTTTCAAAATTTTTAAAAATTTCAAAATTTTCAAAATTTTCAAAATTTTTCAAAATTTTAAAAATTTCAAAATTTTCAAAAATTTAAAAATTTTGAAAATTTTCAAAATTTTCAAAATTTTCAAAATTTTGAAAAATTTTCAAAATTTTTAAAATTTTAAAAATTTCAAAAATTTCAAAATTTTAAAAATTTTCAAAATTTTGAAAATTTTCAAAATTTTCAAAATTTTCAAAATTTTTGAAATTTTTAAAATTTTGAAAATTTTTAAAAAAATTTTGAAAATTTTGAAAATTTTGAAAATTTTGAAAATTTTATTGAAAATTTTGAAAATTTTAAAATTTGAAAATTTTGAAAATTTTAAAAATTTTGAAAATTTTAAAAATTTTGAAAATTTTTAAAAATTTTGAAAATTTTAAAATTTTGAAAATTTTAAAATTTTGAAAATTTTGAAAATTTTTGAAAAATTTTAAAATTTTGAAAATTTTGAAAATTTTGAAAATTTTGAAAATTTTGAAAATTTTGAAAATTTTGAAAATTTTCGAAAATTTTAAAAAATTTTTGAAAATTTTGAAAATTTTCAAAATTTTTCAAAATTTTTCAAAATTTTGAAAATTTTCAAAATTTTCAAAATTTTCAAAATTTTCAAAATTTTCAAAATTTTCAAAATTTTCAAAATTTTCAAAATTTTCAAAATTTTCAAAATTTTCAAAATTTTGAAAATTTTCAAAATTTTTCAAAATTTTGAAAATTTTCAAAATTTTCAAAATTTTGAAAATTTTCAAAATTTTGAAAATTTTGAAAATTTTGAAAATTTTCAAAATTTTCAAAATTTTCAAAATTTTCAAAATTTTCAAAATTTTTTAAAATTTTCAAAATTTTCAAAATTTTGAAAATTTTTCAAAATTTTGAAAATTTTCAAAATTTTCAAAATTTTGAAAATTTTCAAATTTTTTTCAAAATTTTGAAAATTTTCAAAATTTTGAAAATTTTGAAAATTTTCAAAATTTTGAAAATTTTCAAAATTTTCAAAATTTTGAAAATTTTATTTCAAAATTTTCAAAATTTTCAAAATTTCAAAATTTTGAAAATTTTCAAAATTTTGAAAATTTTCAAAATTTTCAAAATTTTTCAAAATTTTTCAAAATTTTGAAAATTTTCAAAATTTTGAAAATTTTGAAAATTTTCAAAATTTTCAAAATTTTCAAAATTTTTCAAAATTTTCAAAATTTTCAAAATTTTAATTTCAAAATTTTCAAAATTTTCAAAATTTTGAAAATTTTCAAAATTTTGAAAATTTTCAAAATTTTCAAAATTTTCAAAATTTTTTAAAATTTTCAAAATTTTCAAAATTTTGAAAATTTTCAAAATTTTTGAAAATTTTCAAAATTTTCAAAATTTTCAAAATTTTGAAAATTTTCAAAATTTTGAAAATTTTCAAAATTTTCAAAATTTTGAAAATTTTCAAAATTTTGAAAATTTTCAAAATTTTCAAAATTTTCAAAATTTTGAAAATTTTGAAAATTTTCAAAATTTTGAAAATTTTCAAAATTTTGAAAATTTTGAAAATTTTGAAAATTTTCAAAATTTTGAAAATTTTGAAAATTTTGAAAATTTTTGAAAATTTTGAAAATTTTGAAAATTTTGAAAATTTTTCAAAATTTTCAAAATTTTTAAAATTTTTGAAAATTTTGAAAATTTTGAAAATTTTGAAAATTTTGAAAATTTTGAAAAAATTTCAAAATTTTGAAAATTTTCAAAATTTTGAAAATTTTTTTGAAAATTTTGAAAATTTTCAAAATTTTGAAAATTTTTAAAAAATTTTGAAAATTTTGAAAATTTTGAAAATTTTGAAAAATTTTTTTGAAAATTTTGAAAATTTTGAAAATTTTGAAAATTTTGAAATTTTTTGAAAATTTTGAAAATTTTGAAAATTTTGAAAATTTTGAAAATTTTGAAAATTTTTTAAAATTTTGAAAATTTTGAAAATTTTGAAAATTTTGAAAATTTTGAAAATTTTTGAAAAAATTTTGAAAATTTTGAAAATTTTGAAAATTTTGAAAATTTTGAAAATTTTGAAAATTTTGAAAATTTTGAAAATTTTGAAAATTTTGAAAATTTTGAAAATTTTGAAAATTTTGAAAATTTTGAAAATTTTTTGAAAATTTTGAAAATTTTGAAAAATTAAAATTTTGAAAAAAATTTTGAAAATTTTGAAAATTTTGAAAATTTTGAAAATTTTGAAAATTTTGAAAATTTTCAAAATTTTGAAAATTTTCAAAATTTTCAAAATTTTGAAAATTTTCAAAATTTTCAAAATTTTGAAAATTTTCAAAATTTTCAAAATTTTGAAAATTTTTGAAAATTTTCAAAATTTTGAAAAATTTTTCAAAATTTTCAAAATTTTCAAAATTTTGAAAATTTTTCAAAATTTTCAAAATTTTTAAAATTTTCAAAATTTTCAAAATTTTGAAAATTTTGAAAATTTTCAAAATTTTGAAAATTTTCAAAATTTTCAAAATTTTCAAAATTTTGAAAATTTTCAAAATTTTCAAAATTTTCAAAATTTTCAAAATTTTCAAAATTTTCAAAATTTTCAAAATTTTCAAAATTTTCAAAATTTTTGAAAATTTTCAAAATTTTCAAAATTTTCAAAATTTTCAAAATTTTCAAAAATTTTGAAAATTTTCAAAATTTTCAAAATTTTCAAAATTTTCAAAATTTTCAAAATTTTCAAAATTTTCAAAATTTTCAAAATTTTCAAAATTTTAAAATTTTTAAAATTTTCAAAATTTTCAAAATTTTCAAAATTTTCAAAATTTTCAAAATTTTAAATTTTCAAAATTTTCAAAATTTTCAAAATTTTCAAAATTTTCAAAAATTTTCAAAATTTTCAAAATTTTCAAAATTTTCAAAATTTTCAAAATTTTCAAAATTTTCAAAATTTTCAAAATTTTCAAAATTTTCAAAATTTTCAAAATTTTCAAAATTTTCAAAATTTTCAAAATTTTCAAAATTTTCAAAATTTTTTCAAAATTTTCAAAATTTTCAAAATTTTCAAAATTTTCAAAATTTTCAAAATTTTTCAAAATTTTAAAAAATTTTTAAAATTTCGAAATTTTCAAAATTTTCAAAATTTTCAAAATTTTCAAAATTTTCAAAATTTTCAAAATTTTTCAAAATTTTCAAAATTTTCAAAATTTTCAAAATTTTCAAAATTTTCAAAATTTTCAAAATTTTCAAAATTTTCAAAATTTTCAAAATTTTCAAAATTTTCAAAATTTTAAAAATTTTAAAAATTTCAAAATTTTGAAAATTTTCAAAAAATTTTGAAAATTTTCAAAATTTTCAAAATTTTCAAAATTTTCAAAATTTTCAAAATTTTGAAAATTTTGAAAAATTTGAAAATTTTGCAAAATTTTGAAAATTTTGAAAATTTTAAAAATTTCAAAATTTTCAAAATTTTAAAATTTTCAAAATTTTCAAAATTTTCAAAATTTTTCAAAATTTTCAAAATTTTCAAAATTTTCAAAATTTTCAAAATTTTCAAAAAATTTTGAAAATTTTCAAAATTTTCAAAATTTTAAAATTTTGAAAATTTTGAAAATTTTGAAAATTTTGAAAATTTCAAAATTTTCAAAATTTTCAAAATTTTGAAAATTTTCAAAATTTTCAAAATTTTCAAAATTTTCAAAATTTCAAAAATTTCAAAATTTTCAAAATTTTCAAAATTTTAAAAATTTTTTAAAATTTCAAAAATTTGAAAATTTTGAAAATTTTCAAAATTTTGAAAATTTTGAAAATTTTCAAAATTTTCAAAATTTTCAAAATTTTGAAAATTTTGAAAATTTTCAAAATTTTGAAAATTTTGAAAATTTTGAAAATTTTCAAAATTTTCAAAAATTTTGAAAATTTTGAAAATTTTTAAAAATTTTGAAAATTTTGAAAAAAATTTTCAAAATTTTGAAAATTTTCAAAATTTTTGAAAATTTTCAAAATTTTTGAAAATTTTGAAAATTTTGAAAATTTTGAAAATTTTGAAAATTTTGAAAATTTTCAAAATTTTCAAAATTTTAAAAATTTTCAAAATTTTCAAAATTTTAAAAAAATTTTCAAAATTTTCAAAATTTTCAAAATTTTCAAAATTTTAAAATTTTTAAAAATTTTCAAAATTTTCAAAATTTTTCAAAAATTTTGAAAATTTTCAAAATTTTCAAAATTTTCAAAATTTTAAAAATTTTGAAAATTTTCAAAATTTTGAAAATTTTGAAAATTTTAAAGAAAATTTCAAAATACAAAAAATTTTGAAAATTTTCAAAATTTTCAAAATTTTCAAAATTTTCAAAATTTTCAAAATTTTCAAAATTTTCAAAATTTTCAAAATTTTCAAAATTTTCAAAATTTTCAAAATTTTAAAAATTTTAAAAATTTTCAAAATTTTAAAATTTTTAAAATTTTCAAAATTTTCAAAATTTTTAAAATTTGAATTCAAAATTTTCAAAATTTTCAAAATTTTCAAAATTTTCAAAATTTTCAAAATTTTCAAAATTTTCAAAATTTTCAAAATTTTCAAAATTTTCAAAATTTTCAAAATTTTCAAAATTTTCAAAATTTTCAAAATTTTCAAAATTTTCAAAATTTTCAAAATTTTCAAAATTTTCAAAATTTTCAAAATTTTTGAAATTTTCAAAATTTCAAAATTTTCAAAATTTTGAAAATTTTCAAAATTTTCAAAATTTTCAAAATTTTCAAAATTTTCAAAATTTTCAAAATTTTCAAAAATTTTCAAAATTTTCAAAATTTTAAAATTTTGAAAATTTTCAAAATTTTCAAAAATTTTGAAAATTTCAAAAATTTTGAAAATTTTCAAAATTTTCAAAATTTTCAAAATTTTCAAAATTTTCAAAATTTTCAAAATTTTCAAAATTTTCAAAATTTTTGAAAATTTTCAAAATTTTCAAAATTTTCAAAATTTTCAAAATTTTCAAAATTTTCAAAATTTTGAAAATTTTCAAAATTTTCAAAATTTTCAAAATTTTCAAAATTTCAAAATTTTGAAAATTTTCAAAATTTTTGAAAATTTTCAAAATTTTCAAAATTTTCAAAATTTTCAAAATTTTCAAAATTTTGAAAATTTTCAAAAATTTTTGAAAATTTTCAAAATTTTTCAAAATTTTCAAAATTTTATTTCAAAATTTTCAAAATTTTCAAAATTTTCAAAATTTTCAAAATTTTCAAAATTTTCAAAATTTTCAAAATTTTCAAAATTTTCAAAATTTTCAAAATTTTCAAAATTTTTGAAAATTTTCAAAATTTTCAAAATTTTCAAAATTTTCAAAATTTTTTTCAAAATTTTCAAAATTTTCAAAATTTTGAAAATTTTGAAAATTTTCAAAATTTTCAAAATTTTGAAAATTTTGAAAATTTTGAAAATTTTTGAAAATTTTGAAAATTTTATTTGAAAATTTTCAAAATTTTCAAAATTTTGAAAATTTTGAAAATTTTGAAAATTTTGAAAATTTTCAAAATTTTGAAAATTTTGAAAATTTTTAAATTTTCAAAATTTTGAAAATTTTGAAAATTTTGAAAATTTTTCAAAATTTTGAAAATTTTGAAAATTTTGAAAATTTTCAAAATTTTCAAAATTTTGAAAATTTTGAAAATTTTCAAAATTTTGAAAATTTTGAAAATTTTGAAAAATTTTGAAAATTTTGAAAATTTTCAAAATTTTTTGAAAATTTTGAAAATTTTGAAAATTTTGAAAATTTTCAAAATTTTTCAAAATTTTGAAAATTTTGAAAATTTTGAAAATTTTTGAAAATTTTGAAAATTTTGAAAATTTTGAA
Organism: Zaprionus capensis; assembly: GCA_018903675.1. Classification (NCBI taxonomy): domain Eukaryota; kingdom Metazoa; phylum Arthropoda; class Insecta; order Diptera; family Drosophilidae; genus Zaprionus; species Zaprionus capensis. Next base: position 9,646 of record JAEIFN010000165.1, on the reverse strand, counting down.
AATTTTGAAAATTTTTTGAAAATTTTGAAAATTTTGAAAATTTTGAAAATTTTGAAAATTTTGAAAATTTTGAAAATTTTGAAAATTTTGAAAATTTTGAAAATTTTGAAAATTTTTGAAAATTTTGAAAATTTTGAAAATTTTGAAAATTTTGAAAATTTTGAAAATTTTGAAAATTTTGAAAATTTTGAAAATTTTCAAAATTTTGAAAATTTTGAAAATTTTGAAAATTTTGAAAATTTTGAAAAATTTGAAAATTTTGAAAATTTTGAAAATTTTGAAAATTTTGAAAATTTTTGAAAATTTTGAAAATTTTTCAAAATTTTGAAAATTTTGAAAATTTTGCAAAAATTTTGAAAATTTTAAAATTTTGAAAATTTTGAAAATTTTGAAAATTTTGAAAATTTTGAAAATTTTGAAAAATTTTTGAAAATTTTGAAAATTTTTGAAAATTTTAAAATTTTGAAAATTTTGAAAATTTTGAAAATTTTGAAAATTTTGAAAATTTTGAAAATTTTGAAAATTTTGAAAATTTTGAAAATTTTGAAAATTTTGAAAATTTTGAAAATTTTGAAAATTTTTGAAAATTTTGAAAATTTTGAAAATTTTTTCAAAATTTTGAAAATTTTGAAAATTTTGAAAATTTTGAAAATTTTGAAAAATTTTGAAAATTTTTAAAAATTTTGAAAATTTTGAAAATTTTGAAAATTTTGAAAATTTTGAAAATTTTGAAAATTTTGAAAATTTTGAAAATTTTGAAAAATTTTGAAAATTTTGAAAATTTTGAAAATTTTGAAAATTTTTCAAAATTTTGAAAATTTTGAAAATTTTGAAAATTTTGAAAATTTTGAAAATTTTGAAAATTTTGAAAATTTTTAAAATTTTGAAAATTTTGAAAATTTTGAAAATTTTGAAAATTTTGAAAATTTTGAAAATTTTATTTCAAAATTTTGAAAATTTTGAAAATTTTGAAAATTTTGAAAATTTTGAAAATTTTGAAAATTTTGAAAATTTTGAAAATTTTGAAAATTTTGAAAATTTTGAAAATTTTGAAAATTTTTTTGAAAATTTTGAAAATTTTGAAAATTTTGAAAATTTTGAAAATTTTGAAAATTTTGAAAATTTTGAAAATTTTGAAAATTTTGAAAATTTTGAAAATTTTGAAAATTTTGAAAATTTTGAAAATTTTGAAAATTTTGAAAATTTTGAAAATTTTGAAAATTTTGAAAATTTTGAAAATTTTGAAAATTTTGAAAATTTTGAAAATTTTGAAAATTTTGAAAATTTTGAAAATTTTGAAAATTTTGAAAATTTTGAAAATTTTGAAAATTTTGAAAATTTTGAAAATTTTGAAAATTTTGAAAATTTTGAAAATTTTGAAAAATTTTAAATTTTGAAAATTTTGAAAATTTTGAAAATTTTGAAAATTTTGAAAATTTTTGAAAATTTTGAAAATTTTGAAAATTTTGAAAATTTTGAAAATTTTGAAAATTTTGAAAATTTTGAAAATTTTGAAAAATTTGAAAATTTTGAAAATTTTGAAAATTTTGAAAAATTTTGAAAATTTTGAAAATTTGAAAAATTTTGAAAAAATTTTGAAAATTTTGAAAATTTTGAAAATTTTGAAAATTTTGAAAATTTTGAAAATTTTGAAAATTTTTGAAAATTTTGAAAATTTTGAAAATTTTGAAAATTTTGAAAATTTTGAAAATTTTGAAAATTTTGAAAATTTTTTTGAAAATTTTGAAAATTTTGAAAATTTTTAAAATTTTGAAAATTTTGAAAATTTTGAAAATTTTGAAAATTTTGAAAATTTTGAAAATTTTGAAAATTTTGAAAATTTTGAAAATTTTGAAAATTTTTGAAAATTTTGAAAATTTTGAAAATTTTGAAAATTTTGAAAATTTTGAAAATTTTGAAAATTTTGAAAATTTTGAAAATTTTTAATTTTGAAAATTTTGAAAATTTTGAAAATTTTGAAAATTTTGAAAATTTTGAAAATTTTGAAAATTTTGAAAATTTTGAAAATTTTGAAAATTTTGAAAATTTTGAAAATTTTGAAAATTTTGAAAATTTTGAAAATTTTGAAAATAAAATTTTGAAAATTTTGAAAATTTTGAAAATTTTGAAAATTTTGAAAATTTTGAAAATTTTGAAAATTTTGAAAATTTTGAAAATTTTGAAAATTTTGAAAATTTTGAAAATTTTGAAAAAAATTTTGAAAATTTTGAAAATTTTGAAAATTTTGAAAATTTTGAAAATTTTGAAAATTTTGAAAATTTTGAAAATTTTGAAAATTTTGAAAATTTTGAAAATTTTGAAAATTTTTTGAAAATTTTAATTTGAAAATTTTGAAAATTTTGAAAATTTTGAAAATTTTGAAAATTTTGAAAATTTTGAAAATTTTGAAAATTTTGAAAATTTTGAAAATTTTGAAAATTTAGAAATTTTGAAAATTTTGAAAATTGAAATTTTAAAAATTTTTGAAAATTTTGAAAATTTTGAAAAATTTGTAAAATTTTGAAAATTTTGAAAATTTTGAAAATTTGAAAAATTTTGAAAATTTTGAAAATTTTGAAAATTTGTAAAATTTTGAAAATTTAAAATTATTGAAAATTTGAAAAATTTTGAAAATTTTGGAAAATTTTGAAAATTTTGAAAATTTTGAAAATTTTAAAAATTTTGAAAATTTTGAAAATTTTGAAAATTTGTAAAAAATTTTGAAAATTTTGAAAATTTTGAAAATTTTGAAAATTTTGAAAATTTTGAAAATTTTGAAAATTTTGAAAATTTTGAAAATTTTTGAAAATTTTGAAAATTTTGAAAAATTTGAAAATTTTGAAAATTTTGAAAATTTTAAAAATTTTGAAATTTGTAAAATTGAAAATTTTGAAAATTTTGAAAAATTTGAAAATTTTGAAAATTTTGAAAATTTTGAAAATTTTGAAAATTTTGAAAATTTTGAAAATTTTGAAAATTTTGAAAATTTTGAAAATTTTAAAAATTTTGAAAATTTTGAAAATTTTTGAAAATTTTGAAAATTTTGAAAATTTTGAAAATTTTGAAAATTTTGAAAATTTTGAAAATTTTGAAAATTTTGAAAATTTTGAAAATTTTGAAAATTTTGAAAATTTTGAAAATTTTGAAAATTTTGAAAATTTTGAAAAATTTTTTGAAAAATTTGAAAATTTTGAAAATTTTGAAAATTTTGAAAATTTTGAAAATTTTGAAAATTTTTGGAAAATTTTGAAAATTTTGAAAAATTTGAAAATTTTGAAAATTTTGAAAATTTTGAAAATTTTGAAAATTTTGAAAATTTTGAAAATTTTGAAAATTTAAAGAAAATTTTGAAAAATTTGAAAATTTTGAAAATTTTGAAAATTTTGAAAATTTTGAAAATTTTGGAAAATTCTTGAAAATTTTGAAAATTTTGAAAATTTTGAAAATTTTTGAAATATCAAATTTGAAAATTTTGAAAATTTTGAAAATTTTGAAAATTTTGAAAATTTTGAAAATTTTGAAAAATTTGAAAAATTTGAAAATTTTTGAAAATTTTGAAAATTTTGAAAATTTTGAAAATTTTGAAAATTTTTGAAAATTTTGAAAATTTTGAAAATTTTGAAAATTTTGAAAATTTTGAAAATTTTGAAAATTTTGAAAATTTTTGAAAATTTTGAAAATTTTGAAAATTTTGAAAATTTTGAAAATTTTGAAAATTTTAAAAATTTTGAAAATTTTAAAAATTTTGAAAATTTTGAAAATTTTTGAAAATTTTAAAAATTTGAAAATTTTGAAAATTTTGAAAATTTTGAAAATTTTGAAAATTTTGAAAATTTTGAAAATTTTGAAAATTTTGAAAATTTTGAAAATTTTGAAAATTTTGAAAATTTTGAAAATTTTGAAAATTTTGAAAATTTTTAAAAATTTGAAAAATTTGAAAATTTTGAAAAATTTTGAAAAAATTTGAAAAATTTTAAAATTTTGAAAATTTTGAAAATTTTGAAAATTTTTGAAAAATTTTGAAAATTTTGAAAAAAAATTTTGAAAATTTTGAAAAATTTTGAAAATTTTGAAAATTTTGAAAATTTTGAAAATTTTGAAAATTTTGAAAATTTTGAAAATTTTGAAAATTTTGAAAATTTTGAAAATTTTGAAAATTTTGAAAATTTTGAAAATTTTGAAAATTTTGAAAATTTTGAAAATTTTAAAAATTTTGAAAATTTTGAAAATTTTGAAAATTTTAAGATTAAAATTTGAAAATTTTGAAAATTTTGAAAATTTTGAAAATTTTGAAAATTTTGAAAATTTTGAAAATTTTGAAAATTTTGAAAATTTTGAAAATTTTGAAAATTTTGAAAAATTTTGAAAATTTTGAAAATTTTGAAAATTTTGAAAATTTTGAAAATTTTGAAAATTTTGAAAATTTTGAAAATTTTGAAAATTTTGAAAATTTTGAAAATTTTGAAAATTTTGAAAATAAATTTGAAAATTTTGAAAATTTTGAAAATTTTGAAAATTTTGAAAATTTTGAAAATTTTGAAAATTTTGAAAATTTTGAAAATTTTGAAAATTTTGAAAATTTTGAAAAAAAATTTTGAAAATTTTGAAAATTTTGAAAAATTTTGAAAATTTTGAAAATTTTGAAAATTTTGAAAATTTTGAAAATTTTGAAAATTTTGAAAATTTTTGAAAAATTTAAAAATTTTGAAAATTTTGAAAATTTTGAAAATTTTGAAAATTTTGAAAATTTTTGAAAATTTTGAAAATTTTGAAAATTTTGAAAATTTTGAAAATTTTGAAAATTTTGAAAATTTTGAAAATTTTGAAAATTTTGAAAATTTTGAAAATTTTAAAAATTTTAAAAATTTTGAAAATTTTGAAAATTTTGAAAATTTTGAAAATTTTGAAAATTTTTGAAAATTTTGAAAATTTTGAAAATTTTGAAAATTTTGAAAATTTTGAAAATTTTGAAAATTTTTGAAAATTTTGAAAATTTTGAAAATTTTGAAAATTTTGAAAATTTGAAAATTTTGAAAATTTTGAAAATTTTGAAAATTTTTGAAAAATTTTGAAAATTTTGAAAATTTAAAATTTGAAAATTTTGAAAATTTTTAAAAATTTTGAAAATTTTGAAAATTTTGAAAATTTTGAAAATTTTGAAAATTTTGAAAATTTTAAAAATTTTGAAAATTTTGAAAAATTTGAAAATTTTGAAAAATTTACAAAATTTTGAAAAAATTAAAAATTTTGAAAATTTTGAAAATTTGGAAAATTTTGAAATTTTTTAAAAATTTTGAAAATTTTAAAAATTTTGAAAATTTTGAAAATTTTGAAAATTTTGAAAATTTTGAAAATTTTGAAAATTTTGAAAATTTTGAAAATTTTGAAAATTTTGAAAATTTTGAAAATTTTGAAAATTTTGAAAATTTTGAAAATTTTGAAAATTTTGAAAATTTTGAAAATTTTGAAAATTTTGAAAATTTTGAAAATTTTGAAAATTTTGAAAATTTTGAAAATTTTGAAAATTTTGAAAATTTTAAAGTAAAAATTTTTTGAAAATTTGAAAATTTTGAAAAAAAATTTGAAAATTTTGAAAATTTTGAAAATTTTGAAAATTTTGAAAATTTTGAAAAAATTTATTTTGAAAATTTTCGAAAATTTTGAAAATTTTGAAAAATTTTGAAAATTTTGAAAATTTTGAAAATTTTGAAAATTTTGAAAATTTTGAAAATTTTGAAAATTTTGAAAATTTTTGAAAAAAATTTGAAAATTTTTTTGAAAATTTTGAAAATTTTGAAAATTTTGAAAATTTTGAAAATTTTGAAAATTTTGAAAATTTTGAAAATTTTGAAAATTTTGAAAAATTTGAAAATTTTGAAAATTTTGAAAATTTTGAAAATTTTGAAAATTTTGAAAATTTTGAAAATTTTGAAAATTTTTTGAAAATTTTGAAAATTTTGAAAATTTTGAAAATTTTTGAAAATAAAATTTTGAAAATTTTGAAAATTTTGAAAATTTTGAAAATTTTGAAAATTTTGAAAATTTTGAAAATTTTGAAAATTTTGAAAATTTTGAAAAAATTTTGAAAATTTTGAAAAATTTGAAAATTTTAAAAATTTTGAAAATTTTGAAAATTTTGAAAATTTTAAAATTTTGAAAATTTTGAAAATTTTGAAAATTTTGAAAATTTTGAAAAAAAATTTTGAAAATTTTGAAAAATTTTGAAAATTTTGAAAATTTTGAAAATTTTGAAAATTTTGAAAATTTTGAAAATTTTGAAAATTTTGAAATTTTTAAAATTTTGAAAATTTTGAAAATTTTGAAAATTTTGAAAATTTGAAAATTTTGAAAATTTTGAAAATTTTGAAAATTTTGAAAATTTTGAAAAAATTTTGAAAATTTTGAAAATTTTGAAAAAATTTTGAAAATTTTGAAAATTTTAAAAATTTTGAAAATTTTGAAAATTTTGAAAATTTTGAAAAAAATTTTGAAAATTTTGAAAATTTTGAAAATTTTAAAATTTTGAAAATTTTGAAAATTTTGAAAATTTTGAAAATTTTGAAAATTTTGAAAATTTTGAAAATTTTGAAAATTTTGAAAATTTTGAAAATTTTGAAAATTTTGAAAATTTTGAAAATTTTGAAAATTTTGAAAATTTTGAAAATTTTGAAAATTTTGAAAATTTTGAAAATTTTGAAAATTTTAAAATTTTGAAAATTTTGAAAATTTTGAAAATTTTGAAAATTTTGAAAATTTTGAAAATTTTTGAAAATTTTGAAAATTTTGAAAATTTTGAAAATTTTGAAAATTTTGAAAATTTTTAAAAATTTGAAAAATTTTGAAAATTTTGAAAATTTTGAAAATTTTGAAAATTTTGAAAATTTTGAAAATTTTGAAAATTTTGAAAATTTTGAAAATTTTGAAAATTTTGAAAATTTTGAAAATTTTGAAAATTTTGAAAATTTTGAAAATTTTGAAAATTTTGAAAATTTTGAAAATTTTGAAAATTTTGAAAATTTTGAAAATTTTGAAAATTTTGAAAATTTTGAAAATTTTGAAAATTTTGAAAATTTTGAAAATTTTGAAAATTTTGAAAATTTTAAAAAATTTTGAAAATTTTGAAAATTTTGAAAATTTTGAAAATTTTGAAAATTTTGAAAATTTTGAAAATTTTGAAAATTTTGAAAATTTTGAAAATTTTGAAAATTTTGAAAATTTTGAAAATTTTGAAAATTTTGAAAATTTTGAAATTGAAAATTTTGAAAATTTTGAAAATTTTGAAAATTTTGAAAATTTTGAAAATTTTGAAAATTTTGAAAATTTTGAAAAATTTTGAAAATTTTGAAAATTTTGAAAATTTTGAAAATTTTGAAAATTTTGAAAATTTTGAAAATTTTGAAAATTTTGAAAATTTTGAAAATTTTGAAAAAATTTTGAAAATTTTGAAAATTTTGAAAATTTTGAAAATTTTGAAAATTTTGAAAATTTTGAAAATTTTGAAAATTTTGAAAATTTTGAAAATTTTGAAAATTTTGAAAATTTTGAAAATTTTAAAAATTTTGAAAATTTTGAAAATTTTGAAAAATTTGAAAATTTTGAAAATTTTGAAAATTTTGAAAATTTTGAAAATTTTGAAAAATTTTGAAAATTTTGAAAATTTTGAAAATTTTGAAAATTTTGAAAATTTTGAAAATTTGAAAAATTTTGAAAATTTTGAAAATTTTGAAAATTTTGAAAATTTTGAAAATTTTGAAAATTTTGAAAATTTTGAAAATTTTGAAAAAATTTTGAAAATTTTGAAAAAAATTTTGAAAATTTTTTGAAAATTTTTGAAAATTTTGAAAATTTTGAAAATTTTGAAAATTTTGAAAATTTTGAAAATTTTGAAAATTTTGAAAATTTTGAAAATTTTGAAAATTTTGAAAATTTTGAAAATTTTGAAAATTTTGAAAATTTTGAAAATTTTGAAAATTTTGAAAATTTTGAAAATTTTGAAAATTTTGAAAATTTTGAAAATTTTGAAAATTTTGAAAATTTTGAAAATTTTGAAAATTTTGAAAATTTTGAAAATTTTGAAAATTTTGAAAATTTTGAAAATTTTTTTGAAAATTTTGAAAATTTTGAAAATTTTGAAAATTTTGAAAATTTTGAAAATTTTGAAAAAATTTTGAAAATTTTGAAAAATTTTTGAAAATTTTGAAAATTTTGAAAATTTTGAAAATTTTGAAAATTTTGAAAATTTTGAAAATTTTGAAAATTTTGAAAATTTTGAAAATTTTGAAAATTTTTGAAAATTTTGAAAATTTTGAAAATTTTGAAAATTTTGAAAATTTTGAAAATTTTGAAAATTTTGAAAATTTTGAAAATTTTGAAAATTTTGAAAATTTTGAAAATTTTGAAAATTTTGAAAATTTTGAAAATTTTGAAAATTTTGAAAAATTTGAAAATTTTGAAAATTTTGAAAATTTTGAAAATTTTGAAAATTTTGAAAATTTTGAAAATTTTGAAAATTTTTGAAAATTTTGAAAATTTTGAAAATTTTGAAAATTTTGAAAATTTTGAAAATTTTGAAAATTTTGAAAATTTTGAAAATTTTGAAAATTTTGAAAATTTTAAGAAAAATTTGAAAAATTTGAAAATTTTGAAAATTTTGAAAATTTTGAAAATTTTGAAAATTTTGAAAATTTTGAAAAATTTTGAAAAATTTTGAAAATTTTGAAAATTTTTGAAAAATTTTGAAAATTTTGAAAAATTTTGAAAATTTTGAAAATTTTGAAAATTTTGAAAAATTTTGAAAATTTTGAAAATTTTGAAAATTTTGAAAATTTTGAAAATTTTGAAAATTTTGAAAATTTTGAAAATTTTGAAAATTTTGAAAATTTTGAAAATTTTTAAAAATTTTGAAAATTTTGAAAATTTTGAAAAATTTTGAAAATTTTGAAAATTTTTGAAAATTTTGAAAATTTTGAAAATTTTTCAAAATTTTTGAAAAATTTTGAAAATTTTGAAAATTTTGAAAATTTTGAAAATTTTGAAAATTTTGAAAATTTTGAAAATTTTGAAAATTTTGAAAAATTTTTAAAAATTTTGAAAATTTTGAAAATTTTTCAAAATTTTGAAAATTTTGAAAAATTTTGAAAATTTTTCAAAATTTGAAAATTTTTCAAAATTTTGAAAATTTTGAAAATTTTGAAAATTTTTCAAAATTTTGAAAATTTTGAAAATTTTGAAAATTTTGAAAATTTTGAAAATTTTGAAAATTTTGAAAATTTTGAAAATTTTGAAAATTTTGAAAATTTTTGAAAATTTTGAAAATTTTGAAAATTTTGAAAATTTTTCAAAATTTTGAAAATTTTGCAAAATTTTAAAAATTTTGAAAAATTTTGAAAATTTTTCAAAATTTTGAAAATTTTGAAAATTTTTCAAAATTTTGAAAATTTTGAAAATTTTTCAAAATTTTGAAAATTTTGAAAATTTTGAAAATTTTGAAAATTTTGAAAATTTTGAAAATTTTTGAAAATTTTTCAAAATTTTGAAAATTTTGAAAATTTTGAAAATTTTTCAAAATTTTGAAAATTTTTCAAAATTTTGAAAATTTTGAAAATTTTTCAAAAATTTTGAAAATTTTGAAAATTTTGAAAAATTT